>CALNXJ010000004.1:512500-540000 GCA_942486045.1 Pocillopora meandrina
AGCTAATGTTGCTAAGAAAGGAGTTAGATACTCATTCAATGGCTCATTATCTACTGTTGGCCAAGGCATAGGTGTAGGCTGGTGACACAACTGTTGTTGTATAGCTTGAACTTCTTGCTGTTGACATTCAGGAATAGGTAGAAAACTGCTCATTTCTGTGCTTTCATTATAAACTGTCTTCTTCGTTTTGAGGCCCTAAGTCAGGCTCACTAGCTTCACTGTTTTCAAGATTTTCTGTTTCTATTGAAAGTAGATCTTGTGGTACACCATGCAAAGGCAATGAGTTCAAAGAATCGTTGATAATTATGTCTTTGTAATACGGATTGTTATTAATAAGCCAATGCAGTGCATCTGCAACATTTTGTCTTCGAACTGTTACATCTTTAAAGCTGTTGTCTTTACCTTTCATCTTAACAACTATAACAGATAAATCTTTTGGGTATCTTGGTAGAGAATGTGCTAGTTCACCTACATTCTGTGGAAGGTTGATACAGTGACCTGAATAGCCCCGTTGCCCACCAGGCTTTATGTAAACACGCATAATGGGAAGTGCTCGTGCAATAAGCATTTCTTCTACTTGGGTTAAGCCGGCAAGCTGAGAAGGAACTAATGAAGGAATCATGTCATTCTCTTTTGAAAATTTCTTTGGTTGTTGTTTATCATTGGTGCACCTTGAACACTGATATTGATTAGCGATTCTTGGCCTGTACTTTACGGGCCATGCTTCCTGGCAAACAGAACACTGGTAAACCTTATAGATATTGGACTTATGAAACATATCAATATTGCTTTTTGCCTGTGTTTGCTCATGAATTGGAGAATCAATCAGTTTTTCTTGCCTCTCTTTCACTGGTTGCTGAGAGGCTTGTTTTTTATAATTCGCTCTCCTTTTTGCAAGCCTTTCTTGCTTTTTATCAGCACTTTCTTCAGACAATTTTTTTTTATAATTCGCTGTTCTTTTTGCAAGCCTTTCTTTCTTTTTTTCAGCAGTTTCTTCAGATAATTGTTTTTTATCACTGGCTCTTCTTTTTGCAAGCCTTTCTTGCTTTTTTTCAGCAGTTTATTCTGATAATTGTTTTTTATCACTGGCTCTCCTTTTACCAAGTATACTCTCCTTGTCATATTCTGAAACACTATATTTTCTCTTTAAGTATTTTAATCTATTTATATTTTGACTGTTACTGTGTGTCACAGTTGAAACATAGTACAGATCATTTATGTACCCAATAAATATTGTGTGTTGTATTTCCTGCTGAAGAGCAGGAGTTATAATGGTAGCTTGCAGTGAATTAGCATTAGATTCTGTGGTATGAATGACACAGTTAAAGGCATTAGCAACAGCTTGTATGATGAGATGATCACACCAAGTACCAGGTATTGACATTTGCTTAATATAGTTTTCCCAGGCATCATCAGAAACACTCTCAATATATAGTTCCGGGTAATCATGTAAATGAGTTATCCCGGCCATGCGAACTTCTACATGTAGGTCTGCAGTTCCATGAAGTTGATGTGAAACTGATTTGAAAAAGCAATCACCAGATCCCCCCGCATCATGTGGTATTAAACCTATTTGTGCAAGCCTTTGACTTAAACAATTCCACAGTGAATCAGCTGTATTATGATGCATAACTCCCTTCAAACTTGACTTATTATTACAGCGGTGTATGCAGCTACAATGCTTTTGCCTCATCTTACATTTCTGTGTCTTCATGTTGAAGGCATATTTGCCATAAAAAGTATCTCTGTTGTACCATAATCGCCAGATTTTGTGGTTTTGACTCAAATTAGTGATAAATGAACTCTTTGGAATACTTTGTCTAACAAAAAGCTGTACCTTTTTTCTATATCTTTTTTTGTTAAGCACCTTTAGAATTCTTTTCAGAGGAATTCGAGATGGCTCCCCGTCTCTTTTCCTTCTTCGATTCAAGGTTTCTTTCAAAACTTCACCCTTCTCAAAATTGATTGAACTTTGTAAGCTGTATTCCGAACATGTAGTGCAAATAAGCTCACTAACAAGCATAGCCGTACAATTTTTAGATCCAGTTATCAAAGACTCAGAAGGATTTTGTGTACCACTTCGAACACTTAAAATAGTGCCATTTTGATGTACTTTGTTGCTCACCAGAACGGCTGAATTAAATATACAATTCAATTGGCTTAATGGGCGACCACAACGGGTCGATTGGCACAATGGCCACGAAGCAATTGACTGATTTGTTATGCGACCACAACGGGTCGGTTGGCACAATGGCCACCAAGCAACACTACTTGGTTGATTTGTTTTGCGACCGCAACGGGTCGGTTGGCACAATGGCCTCCAAGCAATACTACTTGGCTGATTTGATTTGCGACCGCAACGGGTCAGTTCGATCAAACATGGCGAACCGTTGAAAACAAACCACGTTCTGGTTGATATACAGGGTCCAGAAGTGGCACACACTTTCCTCAGGCCTTGATAAATTACACCTACGAAACTTTTCAACAACATAACAAAAGAACTTACCGACTAAACAGCAATAAACGGGCAATAAAGCTTGAACCTTCACCAACGAACAACCACGTCCTCGAACGTCCGACAAACTGCGATGCACGAGGCAGCATCCTTTGCGCAACGAAATTGTGACGTCATTCAAAATGGCGCTGAAAAGATGAACGGCCGGCCGATCGAACGAAAAAACACGGGTCAGCTTTCGCTTGCGTGCACAGGACACCTACGCGATCACAGGTAGCCCAGGAGATTAGGAAGCGTTCTTCCTTCGTCGAACGCAATAAAATTCAAGTAGTTTGATTGCCAACAAGATCTTACGGTTTCTTACCTGAAGCTCACAAAGTGAATTGAATTTTTTTGGAGGCATCTCTTCTTGCGAAAGCCAATATGCTGTTCGCATTTGCTTGACCAGGGAATCATCACTCACTTTGCTAGCAATGTCACTTGCAGCTTTGAAATTTTTTTGCTGAAGCAACACTTTTGCCGAACTTTTGTGATCCACCTCACTGATGTGACGAACAAGCGCCGATCTTTGGAAATTTTTGCATCCACTCGTGAAACGCGTTCTTCTTTCCAGCTTTTGTGCAATCCTTACAAATCATCGATAAATCATCGCACGAACCTCTTGTTTGCAGCCATCCAAACTCTTTCAGCCATTTGTCTAAAAACTGATTATGTCTTCCTCCCTTTTCACGGTTCATAGTGGCCACTTGACCGATCAAACAACGAACAAACATGGGAAGGAGCTCATTCAAGTTTCCCGGATGTGTAAATCGTCTCCAGTCCCCTTTGTGTAGTTAAATTCAATATGGCCACCACGATGTGAAGTCGCTTAGCTTTGTTCAAAAATTGTTTACGTCACTCAAACAACAAAATCTATACAACATTCAAAGTAAGTAGAGTGAGTTCTTGAAGTCAACATCTTGCGTCCTGGGACGCATTAAAATTTTGATGCTGCATTTTTTTTGCGTAAAAATGCACGATTTCTGCGTTAACGCGATCCCTGAAAGGTTGTTCTGAATGTGCTTTTATTATGGTGTAGCCTCATTTCTGCATTTCACTAAAAGTGGTAATATCAATATTTTGGTCTGTTGCAGTTCTTGGTTTAAATGCTTGCTTGCTAGTTTGAATCCAAGAAGACATTTCTCTTATTTGACTCTCTTTGTATTTTAGTCTGTCATTTTGCCAAATAGAACTTGTATGTATAGTGTCAGGAGATTGCCTGCCTGTGATGAATAACACAAACATTCTCAATCATACATGAACATGATAACTAGGAATCTGACTATTACCTTTTCTTAACTATGATTTTTACTATTATTACTATTATTATTATTATTATTACTATGTTTACTATTATTATTCTTAATCAAATCAGGGGTGTTTTAGTCTGCAAATTTAATGATATTGGTTAATGAGAATCATACAAACTGAGGAAAACTGACTGCAAATGATTGTGAACCGTACGCATGAGTAAGTATATTGCGTTGTCAGGTGATTTGATCTTCTACAAAAACATTATTGATTATCAACCAAGCAACATTAAACATGTTTTCATCTGTAGTTAAAAGTACTTACACATAGTGCTATTTTTTTTCAACGTGATGTGTACTTAAGTACCTTTCATCTAATAAAGAATTTCTTCTCTTTTCGAGCAGATATGTCACGTCACAAAAATAGATACCAGAAAATATTACTGAAGACTACCTGATTCAACTGTAATAATAACTCCAAACAGCTTTTGAATGTCCTGAGACATATGCAAGGTAATTACATCTCTGCCTTGGATACGCTTCCTGACACCATCATGATCAGGATACTGACATGTTACCTTTGCACTTCTCCAAAACTTCCCCAAAGTGTGGCGATGCCTATAGCAAATCCACATTTTTTTATTTATCCTCCTGAGCGAGGTGAAATAGGCCAATCCTTGCCAAGATTAGCTCATTTTCACTTAAAAACCTCTTTAGACAGGTGGCAGCTTATCAAATGATGTTTTACTTCGTCATTGCATTCAGACAGTCGTACCAAACCACTTAAGCCACACAATGAACCAAAGTTTTTTCCGTCTTTGCTATTCAAAAAGCAGTCCTGAGACATAATGAACGTCTCGCTAATGAACGACTTCTTCCTGTACTTGTAATTGTTTCCAACGCGATACAAGTTCGGAAGATCTAAAGGAACTCACCATAACTTTGTATATTCGATACGATTTCAATTTCCGCATCAAAGGAGAAGCCTACTGTAATTCGTGAGTGGTCAGTAGTTACGCTCGTGAGGTAAAGAATGGGTTTGTGCCTTAATCACTCAATTGAAAGACTCGCGTCACTCTTATGAAATGGTTGAACGGAATACAGACTTCGAGCAGTCTCTTATTTTGCTAAAAGATAGTGAGGTCACGCGTATCCTGTGAGCATGGAGAAGCCGCGAGACGCGAGACTCGTATCTCGCGTCTTTGCCGCTCCACGCTCTCAGAGTTGGGCAAAGACAAGACACGTTATTTCCGGTGCGATACAAGAGGTTCAATTGTTATCTCGATTATCTAAACACATTTATTTACGCGGTAAAGATTTGTTTTTAAATCTATGAATTGATGCTAGTCCTATTTGGAACGAAATGTATTTGAAATAAAAAAGAATACTAAGTAAAACAAAAGTTGTCTGCAACACGAAGGACTGAGAGTCCTAATGTTTATCATGGTACTTTAATGCATATGTTCGAATTTTCCCAAAAATCTTCTGATAATCTGCCCGCACCCACCCCTCACCCCGCCCCTCGCCACTGAACTCTACTGTTTTCACTCAGCAGCTGGTCAGCGGTCACGTTTATAAGGTAAACAAACCGATCGATTCTTGATCACCGTTCTTGTCGATCGGAATATCAAAATACCAGCGTGATATTGCCGCGAAGATGAAGCAGTTATGTTATTTGATTCGTACTTCACATTCGAGTCGAAGCTTGGGTGGCACAGGTTATTTCTTGCGGTGGAATCGACGAGGGGAATTCGAACACTAGTTGTAGTGTTTGAATTGTTGAAAGAAATGGGAAATGGGATGGGATTGTAAGTTTAACGAACAATTTCAAATTTTGCCGCCTGAATTGAAAGTAAAGTTCATTTTAATTGCTTTCGTATGTATTTCTGACGGTTTTAGATCTACCTGCTTGATTTCGGTTACGCTTCATGTTGACAAGTCCCTCAAAATGGCGGCCAAACTTGGAGATTGCCGAAAATAAGGTAAGTGCATGAAGTTATAAAGTTCTTGTTAAGGTCGGGCCGCAAAGTTTTTTTCGGTAGTTATCTTTTCTATGGCACCTTCTTCCTAGCTATGTTAGTTGGATTAGTTAAGAACGCCTCACTTTTTCAAAAATTAACCTTGAATTTGATCGGTTTTGGCGTGTGTGATTTAGGCGAACCGATAAGGTGTCATTCAAGTCTTCCTGTTTCCTTGATTGACACGTGATGTTTACGAAAGCCGCTTCGATAGATAAGATAGAGTTAATATACATGGCTGTGGTATTTGTTTTTTGCTGAGTTCCGTAGTTTTTGTAAATTGTCCTCCAAAGTTGTATGAAATTAAAGTCTTGAAAAGTGTCACGAGAAGCCTTCGCTCGAGTGAAATTTAATTTCCGTAAAACTCTGAAAAATAAAGAGATCCGATCAAACTGATTGTGATTTTGGTATAGGTACATGAATGTCTTACAACACACAAAAAACGAGCGAAATCCGTGTCTCAAGCAAAATCGACCGGACCGCTCTCACAGAGACACTCTCTTAAGTGTTAATTACCAGCAACAAATTTGCTCTTAATCCTAAGCTTTTGGTGGTAAAAGTAATGGACAACAATCAATTTCAAGCAGCTTATTATCTTTCTTTTTTAAATGGCCTGACTAAATCATTTAAGGGAATAAAATGAGGTAAGAATGGCTGATCAAAATACTTTAGAAATGTACTGCAATCTTCCAGGATTGTAGCAATTTCAGAGCAACTTTTTTTTTGTGAGGAGTACTTGTTACCTCATCTGATAACTCATAGTCATTAGCATTGGGAAGCCGGTTATCTGCATTCAGAAGGTTGCATCCCATACTTTTATATCAGAATGTAGTTGTTTAGTGGGCTTCAGGACAAGAACTTGTATTTCTCCCCAGGTGGTTTTAATACCTGTTGGCACAACATCTGGATTTGGTGTTGCGGTTTAGGTTGTTGGGCATTTTTTCAAGCTGTATCCCTTCAGGTGTTTTACCCACCACAACCTCTGATGCTTTTGCTGTTTTTGAAGTGAGGGGCTGGTTACTTTCATCTGACCTAGTACAAATTTCATGCTCTGAAAGCTGTGGAAGTTGGTTTTGCTCTAGAGGCTCTTTGCTATTTTCTTGAGGTTCTTGTTCCTTTCATTGTTCTTTGTCACGCTGTGAGTGGTCATGTAAGTTTTCAAGTTGTGATTCTTCTCTAAAATTAACTACAGCAACTTCCATGTCATCGCCATTGTCTATGTCTTCACAAGATAGTTCTTGAGAAAGAGAAAAAATAAGGAACTAGAATATAATTTAATTGTTACATTTGTTTTATCCTGTTAATGAATTTCCTTGTAATACTGATAAATTACTGTGAGTACGCTTAAGTACTCTATGGCAAAAGTCAGGAACTATGCCATGTAATTAAGGAAGCAATTTAGTTCTCAATTGCTCATTTTCCTATGCTAAAATGAAGCCACAGGAACGAATATGTTGTGTGTATTTTGGTTGCTTATTTTCCTTCACATTTTGTGTACATGTACATTTTTACATATTTCATTTAACTGAAATTTTATCATTGATTACTATAATAACTTGAATGCAAAATACCTTGTGGTTTGGTAATGAGATCAGTTTCTTCTGGCATTCTTCAGCGGCTTAGGGGCTGTCATCATTGAGATGTAACTTGTGGTAAACTAGTTCCCACTCTCACTTCTCAGCTGATATAGAGGCAGTTTTTCGGGTTTCTCAGAACATTGTTTCCAAGCAGTCACCAAGCTGGTTTGAATGGCTTTGACTGAACTTGACCTGAAATGAAAGACACGAGGATCATCTGGGTGATGTGTGGCTTCACTAGGACCATCATGGAACTCTACTAAACCACCATCTTTCCAGTGCTACCAAACCCCTGGTCCTGAGAGGAGGAAATCTCTTATTACCTCCAGCTGAGCCTGCCATAAGCTTGCCTTCGTTGTTAACAGGTCTTTGCTTACTGTTGTGTTGGCTCTATCAGGTAACCTCTTTGCCAACTTTGGAACGAATGGTCACGGTCTTGGATGGGGTTAGTATGGCTCTCATTGCCAGTGCATGTTTAAATGAAAGGTTTGCAAGTCGCAGGATCTGCTTTGGGTATCTGGTGTCTTCTTTGGCATAAAATATTCCCACCTTTTCAGCAAGTGTTGTCAATAATCCATTACACTGTTGTCTGATTTTCCACTTAAGAGAATGGTGACCTAAAGAAGTACTCGAAAATAGTCGTTGCAGCGGAGCTTGTTTTTTTTTGAGGGCAATGGAGAGTGTCTCCTTCAATGTCATAAGTGTGTCCACATCTGTGATGTGATGAGGGAGTTCCTCTAACACGTATGAAATTTGGTTTAGGTAACAATGAAGTGGCTCAAAGAATAAGACTTCATACTGATTTAGGTTTATTTATCCTAAACTTAACGGGCTCTCACCGTACAACAATGCAGGAACTCTGGTTGTACCCCCAAGAAATTCTGTAAGTTTCTCTTTCTCTTTCTCAACTTTTGTTTTGTGCCACTTTCTTCCTCACCTCTTGCTCGAAGTTCTCTTCTCAGCTGCTCAATTTTTAGGTTTTTGAAAGGGTACACCGCTAAAAAAGTTGAGTGATTCCAACTCAATATAACGAGTTCAACTTGCATCCAGAATAACTCTTTATATTGAGTTGGATTAACTATCTATATTGAGTAAAACTAACTCATTGGAGTAAGTTAGGACAACTCAAAAAGAGTTAGAAGTACTCAAATAATGAGTTAACTCTACTCAAAACATGAGTGGGTTTTTCTCAAAAATGAGTACAGACAACTCTGATAATGTGTTCAGTAAACTCATACGAAATGCATCCAGATTGACTCTTTATTTTTTGAGTTAAACTTCACTTCACTCAAAAAAAATGAGTTAAGTTACTACAGAAAATGAGTTAGCTTACTCTCACAATGAGTTACCTCCATGGCATAAAACTGTTCAGATTGGTTATCATCAATGTTATTAGAAGAGGTATATCAAGCTAAATAAATAAAAGCATGTGTCACTAGAAATCATGAAGCTATATTAAATTTGCAAAACGAATAATTTTTGTTTGCTAAAATTCTGAAGATATGCATGTAAAATGTAAAATTATAAAAATTGTCCACTCTTCCATGAATGTAAAATGGTCTAACATTATTTAGCAATAAATAGTAACAATTTTTTTAAGAAATCCTTAATTTAAAGAGTGCATGCAATGAAATGTATTTAAGGGAATACTGAATCACACGAATTTAGTGTGAGCACTCAAATAATCATAAATAATCTTTAATTTTGGATAAGCTGTAATAGGTTTTGAAAAAAAAAAAAGATTGAATGATAATCTAAACATTGATCACATGATGCAGGCATTCAAACAAGGGCAAAATACACTGTAAGCAATATTTTAATATATTTTACAAATCACTATCAAGCAATTGAAATCTACAGAGTAAATTACCATACATAGTCTAGAGCCATCTTTAAATAAGTGCAATTCCTTTGATGCAGGTATACCATTTCATTAATACCCCTAATCCATCTGAACAATATGCCCTACAAGGGAACAGTACTTTTTCAAATAGCTTTGGACCATTTATTGTAATTCACTCCCTAGATTTCATTTGCCCAATAATTTACGAAATAAATCAATATATTGTGTACAGGTATATGCAATTGGTTGAATATCAACCACACATGAAGTATAATTAAGTTATCATTCAATTGAAGTAATTATAAAATCACATTTTCAGATCTTTGACATAGCATCAATGTCATTTACAAAATTAATTACTGTGGATGGTAGCTTCTTCCCATCCTGAAGTTGCAATATGCACTTTTGCAAGTACAAATAGAAGTTATTGAGGCCACTTGGATAGTCATAAAGGAACACATAGTAACATGCCATCAAACAGACTGTGGCCTCCAACAGAGTGGTGTTTGTTGAGCTGCATAGCACTTGCTGATCTGCTATTATATAGATAGCGTCGGGGGAACTTAGCTGCCCTTTAAATACAATTCTTGGAAAAGGCTTGTTGGAAATCTTCACGATCTCATCAATATCTTCATCTTCCTACAAAAAAAGTAAAACTCCAGAGTCAATAATTATTGTGTTTGAAAACAATATTTGTTTTTTTAAAAAAAATACAGCTTGTCAAATTTATTGACGAGAATTTCTTGAATCTATTGCTTCTGTCAATCAATGATAATCAGTCGGTGCCTTTTATATTTTTGACTAGCTGCAATGAAAAACCAAATTATTTCCAAATGTGCAACTAATGAGTTCGCAGAATTTCGGGAACCACTATAACCAATGTGATTTCTGGCACCTCCTTTTTGACTGACAATATGATAGGTCATAATTAATGTTCGAATTATATTAGACTGCTAGCTATCATATGAATAATAATTTAGCTGTAAAATCTGTTATGTTATCTACTATGACTTTTTTTTCTTGTCACTTTGTGTGGTGCAATTTTTTTTGCCAAAAACTCGTACGTAGGGCTACCATTAAATGCTGATTATCTCAAAAAGAGTTCTGGACACCAATTTTTTCTTTTCAGATTTGAAATAAAGCATTAAATTTTACTTCGGAAAATTGTAGTTTCAAAAAAAGTTTAACATTATTTCCAAAAGTAGCCAGTCACCTTAACAAGCTGTATGTACCGATATGTTCAATAATGAAATTGTTGGAATTGAGTGGCACCCAAATCCTAAAATAATGTAATCTTGTCAATCAAATAGAGATGCTAGAACCATTAATTTTAACTATTCTTTCAGAAATAAATATAATTTGATGATACTTACAAATACGAAATGGACAAAGTCATCTGTTGAAATAAGGCCAGACTTTGGCAGAAGAAGGTATGGCAGTACTGCCATGGCCACTTCAGCTTGTTCCTCTAGAAATAATTGAAAGATTTAGATTGATTTCACTACAATTAGGGTATTTACACTGGACCAGGTTCATCAAAACTGGCTTAGTTTTAATCTTTGCACTGTTTTTTACTTAATTGTATGATGCCCTTTAATATTTGTGATCCAAAGTAATATAGAGGTTTACTGCACTGCTCTGTGTTAACACTGAATAAATTTTAGTAAAGCGACGGTATTTTTTTAAGCCTTCCGGTGCAAGAAAAAATACAGCTCAGGAGTAAGATTGTCCAGGGTAACACACAAACTAGCAGTGTAGTAAATTGTTTATAATATGATATGAAGACATCAGATACCCAAAAATTTGAAAAAAATATTAAAACGTTTGAAAGGACAGACCTTTCGAGCATGTGCTGTTGCTGCACTTGAAAATGGGTTGTAATAGACCTACTTGACTATACAAATTGCCCATTTCAGACCATGTGATGAAAAACAAAGAAACTATTCTCCAGAGACGATATTGTAAACATCACATTGTCTGAAATGGGCAATTTGCATTTGATTCTGATTAGGTCTATACACGGGAAAAGCACGAGCTCGCATGATAAGATATTGTTTTCTTTTATATTTCTTACCAATTGTTGGTTCTGATTCATCTTCGTTCATGTCATTATCATCATCCTCCAGGAGGTGCAGGAACGTTTGGATTTCTTCTTTTGATTTACTCTTATTTTTTGTCTTTCCTAGTTTTACAATCGGGTCAGTGACTTGCTGAAAATTAGACCTGAATGAATCCACCACACTTGAATTTAGACCCAAAATTCTTTCAAATTCAGCCAGTATCTAAGGAACAAAGGTTTGAATAGCATCAATAATAATTCCTATATTTCTGTTAACATATGAAGTAAGAGAGGACATTCACATCTTGCAAGCATAGGATGTCTGCATATCACCCAACACACCCAGAATTGCCCAGTTACTCAAGGCAGCAAATTGTGCTGACCTGACAGAACAACCAGACTGCCAATCACCCTAATGTGGGGGTAGTTTTATTAAACTCATCCTTCTTCTACACAACTTTCTTGTTGAAAGACACAGAGAAAACACAATTAGATTGCTCATACTCATAGTTCACAAGGACAACAATATATAGCTTAACATACCTGTTCAAACTTAAATAGAGTAGGGTAGTGTTCTTTTATTTCCTTGATGCTCATATTGTCATTCATTAGTCTCCGTCTGCTGGGGAAAGTCAGTGCCATTCGTTTGCTTATCTTTGCCCAATCTGGAGACCTTTTTTCAAATTCACTCTTCATAAAATCTTTATGTCGTTGTAGAGACACCTCATCCTCACCCTCTGGAAAGGGTGGCTCCCAGTTTATGGCTCCTCTGCGAAGCTTAGCTTTCACACACTTTTGGAACTCTCTTTGGGCTTTCTTTTCCTGAGGATTACTTCCGGGTCATCTTTAATAGACTTTCTCTCATTACGGAACTTTTCGTATAGACTAGCGTACCAGGAATCCTGGAAATAGTATTGAAATCAATTATCTCTGATGTAATAGATGATTTGCATTTATATGACATTTCAGTACTAGAATCCTCTGCACATATATTTTTTCTTTTCAGATTTTGAATCTCTTTTGTATCTCCTTTTTGATCTCCTAGTATTCGCAAAAGCTACTCAAGGAGTAATAAATCAAAATAAAAAAAAACTATGTGCCAGCATTCTAGTAGCTGTAGTATTATTTTCATGCCATAATTCAACAGGGTTCCCACTCTTATGAAAAAGTTAAATTCCCTGACCAAGACCAAAACCAAAACCAATTTTTCCATCACCCAATGGCACACTTCTAGTTAGTCATTGTTATGAAGGACACCAGGAATATTTGGGAAATTTCATTTGGAAACATAATCACCAAGAAGATGTTGCAAAGATGAAAGAAAAATTCCCTATTTTGATGAATTGCAAATTTCCTGACCAAAATCAAAATTCCCCGACCTTGAAAAAAAAAATGCCAAATTCTCTGACTTTTCTCTGACTGTGGGAGTCAATGTTCAAATTACCTTTTTATTAGATCATTGAATCAGTCAGCAATTTGGAAAACTCTCTGGATAGGTCATGAAAAAACATGTAATAAGCTAAAATGCAAGGTCACATATGGTTTGCATTTTTACTAGTGAACATGATCAACCTTTAAGGCCTCGATATGAAAACTTTTTTGAGGGATATGTAGCAAACTTTTTCATGTTTTCATATAACAGCATCAGATATCAACATATCATTTGTTTCAAAACCTTAGAGTACTTATTCGGTACTTACATATCCAGTACCAATTGAGGTATCTTTCAGGAAGGGATATTTCTGGACTATTAGTTCACAAATAGATGTGAGTTGATGTTTGGTGGGATACCTACAATTCACAAACCAAAAAATAAAATGAAATGTACAATAATTAGTAACCTAATACCAGTACCTTCTTCTTCAACATAAGATCTCATTGATGAAAATACAATAAGCCAATTTTAGCATTTCCCTACACCACAATAAAATGTATTCCTGATGGCTTTTCATCAATCAAAAAGTGGTAAACATATATCAAACAAGTATACTTACAAAGTGTAGCGGGCAAAATGATCGTATATTGAGCCTATGAACTCTCTTCTAAACTTCTTATTGATGTTCTGCTTCTCCTTGCTTGCCAGTGTTCTAGTAACATCCAGTCGGAAACTGGTTGGAAGTGTTAACACTCTTGGCCAAAGCATTTTTGCATTTAGCACTATATTGTCATCAGGGCAGGGACTGCTAACTTTGTTATCAAATTCCAGCCTCTTTCTGTATGAATAGTAAAATATAGCTGTAGATAATGGATGTCCCTAAAGACAGAAAGGAATGGATCAAAATAGACTTTTTATTTAACAAACATGACATCTTGAAGCAAAACAATTATATCATTTCAATGACACCTGAACACCTTATCAATGGCTGATATGTATAATGGCATAAAACATTACTCCAAGTAAGATGGAAACAAATTCAAACAAATCAGATTGAAGTCATCTAAAAAAGTAAATCAGACTTTCATAAGATCCATTAGAATTGCTAAAATCTCTGATGATGTACATCTGGTTTGAAAGGGCATTAAACTTTTTTTTGCTAATTCTTTTATGGGTGTGTATTTAGTAAATTTATATATACTGGCAAAAAAACAATTCCCAGAGAATATATGTCACTCTTAACAGATTGGGGATGAGTTCCCTCAATGAGTTCAGGGGCAATTTGCATGTGCTCTTTGCGGTAGCGATCCTTCTCCGCAGCAGTAAGAACTTTAATCTTCCCTTCACTTATCAGTGTGGCCTTACTAAAATCTATTAAGATAGGTGTGATAACATTTACAGGTGATACAGAAACAACAATGTTGTCAGTTTTATATCATTGTGGAGCACTCCCATAGTATGTAAATAGCAAATACTATCAGTAATCTGGAAACTTAAATGAAGCCAATACTCTGGACCATTTACATAAGATTTAATATGTTCTTCATCCTTATGTAAAAGTTCTCTTAGTGTCAAGGCCTTAAACGATCCATTACCATAAAATTCTGCGACTATGAAATAAGGCTTCTGCATTGTGTTTACCCCAAATATAATGGGGAGATTTATGTGACAACATTTGTCCAAAAATGAAGCTTCCCTTTGAACTTCCTTAACACTAGATGACTCTAAATACTTGACTGCAACTGGTGTGGATCTAAATTTTTTTAAGCACACAGTTCCAAATCTGCCACTACTTAGGTTATCATCTGGTCCAAGATCTTCTAGCATTGTTGGTTGGATTTGCAAAAGCTCCCTAGAAGTATTATTTTTCATATTATTCCTTGCACATCCCTGGAATACACATTTAGTTGTTTTTAGTTTCTCTTTTTCCTTTCTGAAGCTCTCCACATCTCGAAGTACTTTTCTTTCATTTTCTTTTCTACTCCTATTGCTTCATGCAGATTCTGATTTTTCTGTTTTAGATCACTCATCAGCAATTCAAGTCCCGTTTTTGACTTTTGTCTTTCTTCCCTTTTCCTTTTGTTGCGAGCAAGCCTTTGTCTTCTCTTAGCCGTCAAGGAATGAGTTCTTTTCCTTTTTCTGAAATTTTAATAGTATAAATTCATTTCTGTCCTCTTTGATGAGCGCTATTAAATATAGCACTCAAAAGAGATACTGGTAAAAGGTGCTTACAAAACACCTTACACAGCAACCATGTTGGCACAAAACAAATTTATACTGTCCTTATGTATCTTACAAAACAGTCTCTACTTACAAGCGAATGTATACTCAATTGAGTAAAGTAATGGTAAAAGGCAGTTAAACTACCTTACACAAAAGCAGAGGCTCAGCACTGAAAGTAAGATCTAAGGCTATAAACCGACCGCACCTTTTATTTTTTTAAACTATTGTTTTGCAAAAATAGTTATAAAAACAAAGTTATCAAGGTTGTTGAAGCAAGTCATAGAAATAATGATCCAGTATTATAATGTAGCACAATATTATACCATAACTTAAGATTCAAACCTTGCTTTTACTTCTGTATCAGCTGGAATTCTGTCTTGTACTTCCATTTCTTCATTGGCAATTGGGGTACCCTCTTCAACTACATCAATACTCTCGGGCCTGGAGGTTTTTTTTCAAAGATTCAAGTTGCTTGATAAACTTCATTCTAGGGCCGACCACAGGTATCAGTTGCACTAACGCATTCTCCGTTAAGCATTGCATTGCTTCGCCATCGATTTCGTTCTCTTATGAAAGAAAAAAGAGAGCAATTGGAATCAATATGAAAGAATGTGGGGTAAAGCTTGATAGTTTTGTACTTAGGTATTAGGCAAGACCTATCTATGTGTGCTTAGCACGGCATAGCATGAATGGTACCGAAGTTCCCGCCAAAACCAAGAATCTTTGCATTGGAACAAAACCAAGAATCTTTCCATTGGAAAGAGATCAACCAAATCTCCTCGTAATATTTAATCACCAAAACCCGAGTTTGATTTTTGGTTTTACTGTTCATCTGGATTCCTTATGAATTAGTTTTTTTTTTTATTCAAAATGGCACCGATTTGCAATACAACGGGTAATGCTCTCTAGATCCTACCAGAGTGTGTACATGGTCGTACATGGTACAGATAGCGCGAAGTTCAAGGAAAATAACCTTGGAAAATAAAGAAATCCTCACAAAAATAAACTAAAATAATACATGATTTATCGTTGTATTATATCTCTACCTAAAATTCAGATCTAAGCATGTACTGAAGGACAACAAATGAGCTTTGTACGAATAAACTTGAAATTCAGGTTAACCTAATATTGTACAAATTCTCTAGTTATAGCTTACCTTCAAAGGTAGAAGCGTGGGACGAAAACCCATTTTGTATCATCCACTGCTTAACCTCGTCCACAGACTTCGGGAAACTTGCCATCTTTTTGAAAACGCTAAAGAGCTCACTTGACTATTGCAATGCAAAGAGTTGGACTACGTGAGAGAAAGCATTCATGGAGAACAAGAGTTTTATCTCGTACATTCGCGCCCTTTTTTTTTGATTGGTAGCCACTATCACATGGTCATGTTCATCACATCGAGGTTAAATTTTAGCGCCAAAACAACAGGAAACTCAAATTGGAAAATATTCATTCATACAATATATCCTAAATAAAGACGGCTAAAATAATATCTACGTTGTAATGAAATATATTATAAATATTTTTATAAGAAAAGAGTTGATTTGTCTCAAACTTTGTCCTACTACCATTCCAATCTCGTTCCCAGAGCCTGCGTTTCTACTGGTCAGCACCCAGACATTCGTTTAAGAGCCATTGAATTAGGGTCTTTCTGTGTTCTCCTTCATCAGCGCGTCGTTGTTTATCGAAGGTTTTCCGTATATCCAAATGCATAGTTGTCCATACTGTACTAGTTTTCTTGGTAGAAGCTTCAAAAAGTTATTACATCATATCAAATTTATTCACAGTCATGAACCAAACTTTAGCATCACATGCAGACAATGCGGCCAGTCATTTCGAAAATTCAATTCGTTCAAATCCCATATCCAGAGAGAAGAGAAGAAGAATGCACTGTTAAATTTTGCGAACGTAAGTGAGCAAGGCGATGAAGACGTAGAAGATGAAAACTCTGATGAAGAAGATGGAGAAGACAACGATTCAAATGAAGACACAAACTACGTCGACGATATGACAAGATTCTTGGCACTGTTTATTTTAAAAACCAAAGAAGAAAATCAACTAAGCCAACAGACAATCAATGCTATTCTTGATAATACAGGAGACCTAGTGGACAGTAGCTTAGTGGAAATGAAAAACAAAGTGGTGGCATGCCTTCAAAGCAGTGGAATAGAAATTGCTGATGTTGAGGGCCTATCTGGAGTACTTGATGAGCCAAGTATCTACTCCCAAGCAAAACAACGTTTGCAGAATGAATACCAACAGATGAAGTACTTTGTTGAGAATTTTAACTTTGTGGTAAGTCCTTAGCTTATGTCCAGGCTTTAATAGATGTGATTAGAAGATATGGGACAAATTAATGTATTTTATCACTTGTGTTAACTTGCTTTAAAGTCATCTTAATTAGCCTTCTTATAAACACATGCATTACCAAAATAATATAAATATATTGATTATTATGCTGATATGAGTTTTAATATATATAGGAGCCACAGGAAGTCATCCTCAATCAATATGCTGAATATCGCTATCTGCAAGGCAAGCAAAAACTCTGCCTGGTCAAGGAAACATTTCATTACATCTCGATACTGAAAACCCTACAATCTTTGCTCAATCAGGCAGATGTTTTATGTGAGGTAAGCATCCTATTTGATGTATGTAGAACAGGGAATATAACAGGAACTGCAGAGATGGGTAGGGTTAGGTTTGCATTTTCTGATGTTAGCGCCCCCCCCCCCCACACACACACACACTTGTTAGGATGCTGTGCAGTCCCTGTATAGAGCAGCTTTCGTATGACTGTGAAAAGTTCAGTGCCGTGAACGTGTCGTGTCGTAACGTAGGATTTTAATTGGCTGGATTTTCTTTTTTTGCGCGATGTGATTGGCTAAGCAGTGCCGTGTCCGCGTAGTGACAGTGTCCGTGCAGTGTTTCGTGCCATGTTTCTTGCATTTGATTGGACGAGGAGTGCGTGTCTTGCAGTGACCGTGATGTTTTCTAGATTTTTAATTGGCTGACTCCTTCCCATGACATTGTTCATGCCGTGAACGTTTCACAGTCATACGAAAACTGCACTAATAGTTATATTGAAACACTTCAGTGTATGGGTTACATGTTTTTATGGAGGAACTTGGGTGTGGTGATTTGGAAAACTCTTAGTTTTTGTGACAATTTAGATATCATTTTGAAGTTGACAATATTGAATCAATACCATTATTTTACATGACAGTCCCTCTAATAACAAATTACTTGTGGCACATTTCAATAATTTGGGTACTTTTGTAGGTTATGAATGGTCATTCCTCAAATGATGGAATTCTAAGAGACTATTGTGATAGTGAACAGTACAAAATGCATGCTCTTTTTGGACAACCTGGTAATGCACTACTTCTTCATTGTTACTATGATGATTTTCAAGTAACAAACCCGCTTGGATCAAAGACAAAAAAACATAAAATAGGTATGCTTTTCAATCATGTATTTACAGGCATGTAAACTATTACGTGTTTTGTTAGGTTGCTGTTAGCATTAATAATTATCATGAACATTATTATTTATTGACTGACAATCTCCTGTTTTTGTGTGTGTGTGTGTGTGTGTGCTTGTTGATGGTGTGTTTGCAGATGATGAAAAAACAAAACTACAACCAAACTATCCACAAGATATTAATTGCATGTTTGTCATGTTTAAACAATATCTGGCAGGGAAATTTTGAGAAATCTCTAAAAACTGATCTTTTGGGGATATCCTATTCACTTATGAATGTTTATGAGGTTTGACATGCAACATCCACCATCCTAAATTTCAATCCTGTTCAATATCAAAATATTGAATGCGTACATGCAATGAGAGTAAGTTCCCTCAAATGTGCAGTGTAAAATAAGTGCAAATGTAAGGTCTGGTTCATACGACGTGCTTCTGTTGTGCTGCACAATAGCACATTTGTGTTGACCCAAACTAAAGAAGGTTCAGCCTTGATTCATACGTCATACCTAGTATGTTGAGCCAAATACCTTAAACATAAATAGGTGGTAAAAACAGTCAGCAGAATTAAAGCAGAATTGAAAAATATCAAAGGAAAACATTGTTTGAGGTATGCATTTGGTTTGGCACAACATGTTATGACTATTGCCATTGAAATTGATTTTTTTATGAACATCAGGAGCCTTTTACTTCAATCTGGGAAATCTTAGTCCAGAATACCGTTCTGTTATCAACTCAATTCAGCTAATTGCTTTGTGCCGAGTACCGCTCATAAAAAAGTATGGAATGAATAGGATACTGCAGCCATTCATGCAAGACCTGCATCAACTAGAGGCAGTAAGTATATTGTAGCATACACTTAACTGTCACCTAAATGTAAGTTCAACCATATAAAAATAATTAAGTGCACATTGTCATTAATATTAATTTATAATTTAATTAAAAATATGTATTTGTTTTCTTCCTAGGATAGAGGTGTAACATTTTGGATAGATGAACAAGAAAGAACATTCAGTGGTTCCATTGGACCTTATTCAAGTGACAATCTTGGGGCACATTCTCTTGGTGGTTTTCAGGAGAGCTTTTCTGGTCTAAGGATTTGTAGAATTTGTATGGCAACTAGAGAAGACACTAACACAAAGGTAGTAGTAGTAGTGTGCATGCATTTTTGGTCATTATTCAATGTGTCAAGTGTAAAAGATTATTTACCGGCATTCTAAATTTTGTTACAAATAAGTTTAGACTTTTGATCAGACCCTGTGTCAATAGTGTTAATATGAGTCTACACTTCAAAGTTCATGGACTTGAGATGAATATACTATTATACAACTCATATTGTGAATGTCACATTGATATTAGTTTACAGAAGCAGATTTTCAAATTAGAACAAGAGCAATCCATGACAGACATTGCCGGCTTGTAGAAAATGATGCAAATCTAGAAGCAACTTATGGGGTAAAAACAAGAAGTGTTCTCAACCAGTCCCGTTACTTCCACATTACTGATGGACTTGTTCTTGATGTCATGCATGACCAACTTGAGGGAGTGCTGCCCTAGAAGTCAAGATTCTGTTACAGAAGTACATTCAAGAGGAAAATTATTTCACACTTGAAATTGTGAATGACAGATTAGAAAGATTGTGGTATCCTCAATCTGATGCTAGCAATAAACCAAGTCCTATAAAGCCGCAGTCATTGGCAAACAATTCAATGAGGATTTCACAGTCAGGTTAGGAGAATGATGTTTTGCAATGGTTGAGTTACATATTACTATTATATATTATGTTATATTTTAAAAAAAAAGAAATATACAAAAATATATATAAAAAGGCTTTGTTGTATACTAAAAGTACATGATAATTTCATATTCTTTTCTTTCTTTCACCAGCAGCTCGGATGTGGTGCCTGGCAAGAATGTTTCCTATACTTATAGGAGACTTGATTCCACAAAATGATGAGCACTGGGAAAACTTTTTGCGACTACTGAAAATTGAAGAAATTGTTTTTGCTCCTAAAGCAACACCACAGCTGGCTGCATATCTTGGAGTTCTCATAGAGGAGTACCTAGAGGACTATGTCAACCTCAATGACCGGCTTCCAATCCCAAAACAGCATTACATGGTGCATTACCCAAATCAAATTATCAAGTATGTCTTTTTATATTGAAATTGTAAGCATTGTACATTTTGTACTACTGGGGTTAGGGAAGGGTATTACCACTTTATCCACCTTTCATAACTTTACATACCCTTTCAATATATGTATTATTAGCCCACTCAGACTTCATCATGCTGATTATTTAAGTTTTCTGAAACTTGCAGTGCAGCTTATACATGGGTATATAATGCAGTATTACTTATAGTTTTATGTGATGTTTAATGAATGAGCAATAATGTCTTATCAGGTTTAGAAGCATGAGGTGCAGCCGAGTGTTTTTAGACCTCATAATTATAAGATTTTGGTTCCACTGGAGCCACCATACATGGACTTTCATACTTCAATAGATATTTGACGTCACAGGCATGTGCGAGTAGCTCTAAAAGAAACTCCCACATGCTCAATATTCTATACATGGCAATCTGGAATTTTAGGGTGTGATGAGACCTTGATGAGGCTCTAAGTCTTCATCTAAACATGGACATATACTTCCTCTCAGATAAAGTCATCTGTCTTAGTGTTCTTTATATAAAGAATACTAATGAAGGTAATTTTTTTTATATAAAGGTTCATCTAAAAGATGGACTTAAAGGGGGACATTATCGAGTATAAAGGTCCATGCATGTAATATGTATGGTGTATCCAGTTGGCCCAAAGGCTTATGAATTATTAATGAGTTTTTTAATAATATCTAGTAATCTTCCATTTACAGAAATGGTCCCCTAGTAAGAAACTGGGCCATGAGGTTCGAGGCCAAACATAACTACTTTAAAAAGCTGGTAGACAACATCAACAATTTCAAAAATATCACCTATTCCTTGGCTATGAGGCATCAAGCCCTTCAGACTTATCGAATGCAAAGTTCACAAGGCAACTATTTGAGAGTGTCTTTGGAAATTGGACCTGGTAAGGGAGCCATCATTAATTACTGGGGGGGGGAGGGCCAGTAAAATTTCTAAACCTTCATCCCAAGAAATCTTGTCCTCCCCAAATCAAAGCCTTGTCCCTCTCCCTAAATGCTGGTCCAAAATTTTTTGGCCCTTCCCAAATCAAAGCCCCCTAAACTTACCAGCCCTCCCCCCAGTAATTAATGACCTAAGCATTAAATTAATTTAACCCCATGTTCAATGTCATTGGCTAAATCATGAGAGTTTCCTTTAATATATATATATATTTTATATAACTTTTTAGCTGTTGGAAGGGTAACAACTGTTCAAGAAGCAGGAGTAGAAGATGAGCTGCAAGAGGCAGACCCCCAAACTAAAGGCGACAGTTCACTGACACGCACATCCTGGGTTAAAGTTTATGGAACCAAATACGTAAAGGGCGATGTTATTGTAATTGACTACCACCATGGCTTTCCAATTTTGGGAAAGATCCAAAAGGTTTTGGTTGTTGAGAGACACATAGTTTGGTTTCAGTACCTTAAAATAAATGTTACTGAATTTGTCTGTCATTTAAATGCTTTTAAAGTTCAGCAACTGAACGAAATAAGATATATTAAGCAATCTGAGCTTCTAGATTATTACCCCCTTGGTCTCGTTAAGGGATTTGGTTGCTATGCCAACCAAGTCTTCGTGACATTGAAATACAGATTGGATCTTATGCAGTAATGATATTTTTGGTTACATTTTGCTATATTGATGCATGTAAATAATACAGAAAAAATCATGATAAATAGTATATTGCAGAATAGAAAGTAAAGTTTCTTAAAATGGCTGCAAAAATATAAAGAAAAATTATTAAAAAAAATAATTACTTTTGTTTCAACTATGTTGTGGTGCTATTCATGCTCCATTTTTTTCTGAGTAGAATTACTCAGAAACCAACTTGGATATCATAATGCGATTGAGTAATTTAACTCAACATTTGAGTTAGATTCTCTGAATTATCAAAGAGTTATTGGGTATTTCAATGATTTATGGGTGTTTTATTCATGTACTTTGGCCATTTTAGGGATGGATCGATTTGTAAAGGTTGTTTAATATTGTTCGAATTTGTGTCAATTGCTTGTGTACTATGTCTTGTCATAGTGCACGTGTTACTTTATACTGTTACATAATGTGTAGCAAATATAGCAAAAATATCCCAGCAGAAAGCATCCTTTGCTGGTAAAGCCCATCTCAAAATCATCCCTCATCCCTGTATTCCTTATGACAGAATCAACTTTTAGTTAATTTACTCAATACCTAGTAAATAAACTCACATATTGTGAGTTATATTACTTGACAAATTTTAGTAGAAATATTTGAGTAACTTAACTCAATATATTGAGTTAATTCCTGAGTTAACTCAAATTTTGAGTTAATCTAACTCATTTTGAATTAATCTAACTCATTTAAAAAAATGCTTTTTTTGCGGTGTAAAGGCCACCTTTTTTTCCCCTTCAGGACTAGTAAGAACAAGGTTTTGTTTTCTTCCAGTGTCTTGTATTTGCGATGTGACATTTACTCAAAGTCGAAGGAATTACTCATTTCTCCATCACAGCCAACACAACCCCGATGGTCACCTTTCTGAGTTCCATCTTCAAACTCAACGCTTGGATTATCTCCATTCATAAATCTCATTGTATCCTTAATTTCGCCATCTTGAATCTGAACTTCTTTTGACAGATCTCTTAGACATTCTCTTCTTGTTGTTATGGAAAGCACCTGGTCAGTATCTGAACTGCCACACATTCCAATCATGTACAAATGAAGCTCTTCTATTTCTGCTTGTACATCAATTTTTTTTGTGGTGGTATTTTTGGCCAGGTATTCTTCGTTTGTCAAATGAATGGCAGGATCGTACATTTCACGCACCAGGAATAGCAAGATCCCAGTTCTTCCAATTCTAGCGTGATCGTGCCCTAATAACCAGTGCCGGGTTCTCTCTACCAATTTTTATTGAGTATGCAACTTATCAGGCTCGTCACTTGTATATGCCTCTCCATATCTCCTCACCATCTTGCTTTTTTATTGCCCTTCGAATTCTCAATCTTAGACAACACACATACACACAAAAAATACATCAATAGTTTCCTTTATATTACGTTTTTGCAAAACCCACGTTTGTTTGTTGTATTGATTTTTTTTTGGTCTTTTGTTGTTCTTGTTGTTGTAAGCATAAAGGTTGGATTACTGCATTTTATTTGAGTATAATAGGAATACACCTATGGTACATGTACTTTGGATTTTATAGGTTGTTAATAAGTCATATATATGTATTTCTTGAAAGACACCTGAAAAAGTTACAGCATATGATGGCTTTGATATGTCACAAATTTTTGCGAACTGAGAAGGCAAAAAGTGACAAGAAGGAGTGGGGTAATGGAGAGTTGAGGGGGTAGTAATGATTTGTTTCACTTCAAAAGCAAAGAGAGATCTCAGCTCCTGGTGCTGTTTATTCCTCTTCTCCTGGACAATATTGTTTAAGCCATTTTTTTGTTCACAGCAAATTCTGTTAACATCCTGTAACGCTGGAATCTGGTCAAGTGTAATGGAGAATCAGTATAAACAGGAAGGTATAAATCCTAGAATAAATGTTATTGAACATAATTGACTGACTGATCATCAAGTGAGTACATGCATGTAACTGGATTGGCTATATAAGTGATATATAATCATCAAGAGCTGGCACTTGTAGCTGGTAAATGTTTTGAGGTGGCTTTAACTCTGAACTACCTGAATTTCTTGTTTGAGCTAGCCATCTCATTAGTAACTGCAAGTTATATTGTGAATTAGGAAGACTTTAAACTTGACTATGAATCTGTGTTAGATGTCAGTTTTTTGTTTTGTTTTTTTTCTTTTAAATGATTTTTTATATGTAGAGGAGGGTTTACATGTATACCTTAAGTGTCTGTTAGAGTATAGAGTGACACGGATCTTCATGCACAATATTTGATTTGCTTGTGTTGATGATAACAAAATACTTACTCTTTTTCTGATCAAATGTATGAGTTCTGATATTCCCTGGCCTTCTCAGACCAGTTCACAGTCTTCCAGTCGTTCACATCCAGCATTAGAGACCTTACGCAAGGACGACGTCACTTAGGAGGACGTCGTCGAAATTCGTGTTCGGTAGTTGACGTCCTCGTGGCAGTCGTCGCCATTCGTGCTACTTACGCAAGCAGGATCGCGCGCGTCGTACAAAGACCTGATTTGGCGGGAAATTATGAAAATATTTTTCCCAAAAGCTGTTTAGAAGGTCTCCGAACATAATTCGAAAATGCCAAACTTACGAAGCGTAAGAGAATGTCTACTTTTCGGCTTTGAAGAAAACCTACTAAACGATGAAGAATTTATTCTTCTTTACGATATGAATGCTTCGAAGAACCCTGATTTCCCCTACTGGCAGTACGACCCGTTCGATTTAGATGACCTTTGTGACGACGAGTGTAAAGCTGAATTTCGCTTCTTAAAGAATGATATTCATCTTCTAAAGGATGTGCTACAAGTTCCTGATGAAGTTGTTTGTTATAACAGACTTGTCGTCGATGGAATTGAGGCTCTGTGTGTTCTTTTAAAACGGTTTGCATATCCTATTCGCTACAGTGATATGTGCCCTCGATTTGCTAGACCCGTTCCACAGTTTAGCATAATAACAAATGCAATGATGGATATCATATACAATCGGCACTGTCATCGCTTGAGAAACTTTAACCAAGCTTGGCTTCCCCCTGCCAATCTTCAAACCTATGCTGATGTCATTCATGAGGCTGGAGCTCCCTATACAAACTGTTGGGGATTTGTTGACGGGACAGTCAGGCCAGTTTGTAGACCTGAAAATTTACAGAGGAGTTTATACAATGGACACAAAAGGGTTCATGCTATCAAGTTCCAATCCGTGGTTGCCCCTAATGGACTAATTGCTAACTTGTACGGTCTAGTTGAGGGGAGGCGACACGATAGTGGCATGTTAGCTGATTCTGGCCAGTTACCACAGTTACAGCTTCACTCTCGCTCGCCTTTAGGAAATCCTTTATGCATTAATGGTGACCTAGGATACCCGTTGCGACCTCAGCTACAAACACCATCTAGAGGCTTGCATCTCACACCACTACAGCAGCAGTTCAATACTTCCATGAGCGCTGTTAGATCAAGTGTTGAATGGGTTTTTGTAATCAACTATTTTAGTTTCCTTGATTTTAGGAAAAATTTAAAGATAGGGTTAAGTGCAGTGGGGAAAATGTATATTGTTTGTGCACTGTTAACTAATGCTAGAACGTGTTTATATCCAACATCCACAAGTACTTTTTTCAACTTAGGAACACCTTCGTTACAAGAGTACTTTTCTGAAGTCATGTATACGCAGCTTGGTTGACTGTGTTGCTTTACTTGAACTTTACATTTCTGCATGGTTTAAAATTTTTAAATGGAATTGTATTATGTCAATGCCTAACTTTACCACAATTAGCCTGCTTGAAGGCGTTTTTTAGGCTCCATTCATTATTCCTTTTATCCGGAGGGGGAAGTGAGATGGCTCAGTCTTATTTGGCTTAAAATGGAAATTCAACTATTATACAACTTCAGGTAGGATAATTTTTCATTTTTGTTAAGCCTGTGGGCAACCTCTGTTCAGAGGGGAGAGGGCGAGGGGGGTGTTTGGAGGAAGAAAAGAGATTTCTTTATTTCTCTTTCACCCCTCAGAAAGCTTACTCACAGGCTCCAAAATTAAAAACAGTTAGATCATATATCAACTTTAATCTGCATGACAGAAAGTTATACAACCAGTTCATTTTACAATAATAGCACATATAACAGTGTATCTAGTGCAATAAAGCATTTATTTTTACGTAACAAAAGGTGAGGTCGGCATTTTGAAAAACTCTTTGAATCCTCTCTGACTGAAGGCATTGCCATAAGCCATGTAATGTTATACCTTTTCTATTTAAATAAATCAGTAAGTTGAAAAGGGACTGTGATCCAAAAGCCTAGTACTCTTCTGCACACTAATATGAAAAGCCAATCAATGCAAAAGGTAAAATACCAATAAAATCATCACAATTCATGTTTTTGCCATTTCAAACACAACAGTAAACAGTTAATAAATACGATCAGCCTCAGATCAGTCATTTCTTTTATATCAGTTAGTTCTTAGATAGTTTCTCTACAACAGACAAAAAAAGCTGTGACTGCTGCTGCATCATCATTTGATATTGCTGCTGCTGTTGCAACATTTGCTGCTGCATATTTACCTGTTGTGTCTGAAAATTTTCAAGCATTTTAGCCATATTTTCAGTTGCTGAGGCCTGTTTTCGTGTTGCTTCCAGATGCAATTCCTTTTGTTGCTCCATTTCTTCCTTCCTCATTTTTAACTCTTCTTTTCTTAATTCATGGTCTTTCTCAGCTTTACTTTGTAAATAGAGCATGGTTTCTGATCCGGTCTTCTTTGGCCTTTTCCTGGAGCTCCCTTGGCTTTGTTCTGCCTCTTCGGAGTGTCTTTTTCTGGTTTGAGCGAGACTTTCTAAAGCCTTCCGACGGACTTCTTCGGCATCTTTACGATCTTTCAGACCTTTCTCCTGCTTTTCTTTTGCATCTTTGTCGTAATTTTCTGATGCCTCTTCAGATTCTTCCATGATATTTTGCAGTAGTTGGTCTAATTCCGTTTCATTGACGCTTGACTCACTGGAGCCTTCCTGGGCCCTCATTTTCTTCTTATGTTTGTCTAACAACAGCCTGTATCGATCCCAAGGTAACTAAGGTAACTTCTTTTACTTCACAAAGGTCGCTGGCGATATTTGTCCAAGCGCTTCCACTTTGTGGGCTTCCTGGCTTGAATTGATATGGCTTCATGAATAGGATTTCTCGGCAGAGAAATACGTCATGTTTCTCACTCCACTTCATCAGAGTACTACAAAACAAATACAAGTAATATTACTGGTAAAATTAGAGAAAGGAACGAATAAACGGATGCTAACGGCAGCCAACTCGACAGACACAACTACAGCTCAGTTCGAAAGCAGAAACTAAAGGAGCTGGAAGTTAACTGCTATTTTCGCTTCAAAACCTCAATAAATAATCGAGGCTTTTCTACATAGCGTAATT